>CM050168.1:110261329-110306329 GCA_027410445.1 Discoglossus pictus | reverse complement strand
GCATTGTTTTGTGTGAAAGTTGAGCATGCATTAAAACAATTAGTCATGCGTAAATATGTGTCTGCACTTTTTACCTATTTGATTTATTAAAGTTTTATCTGGTCTAGAGTTTGTTAAAAAAAAAAAAAAGCCATTGTTCTCAAATGTACTGATGCAACTTTTCCCATCTGGTCAGTAAATATTTCCATTGGAAAATTAAATAAGCATAATGGAAGTGTATACAAATTACATTATAGTAACGGTGGGATGGTATAGATCGGCAGGGAACTTTCAGTATCTCTTGTACAGCCACAAACTTGTGCTCTTATTCTTTTGGACCTAGCTAATCAAACACAGGATAACAATGTCTAGTGTTCTGTACTGACCAGTGATGCACTAAGGAGGGGTTTGGGTTTTTAGAGCAGTTGGCTGACTTCTCACTTGGGTAGAATCTTTATAGCAGGGATTGATTGCACTTTAGCTGCTGCACTAGGGGAAAGGATGGTAGAACAGGTGGGGGGGGGGGGTAGATAGAAGTAATGGGTTAGAAAGTGTAGAGCGGGTAAAAACGGATTAACTAGTCATTGGTGAGGAGATGGTGGGAGGGTTAGTATAGTCAATAGGGATGAATTGCTAAGTAACTCAAGTGTAGTGGCAGGCATGCCAGAACTACAGGAAAATGGGAGAGTTAGAATTATTATATAATAAAAGGAGAGGAAAAAAAGGCAACTATCCAAGAATAACCTAAGCCAAGGGTTGTAGTGTGTATCTGCTTAAAGAATAAGAGTGCATCGAATCAACCCAAACAAGAGAAGATATCCAGATTTGGCCAAAAATAAGACGTAACCTTTTTTAAAGAATATGACTAAAACACATATCACATAATAGTGGTCAAACTGCGAGTTGTCGTCACGCTTTGCGAGCTCTCAAGGACTGCGTCCCTCGCCAAGCAAGTGTCCGCATTTGCGGACGTGCAGTCTCTACGGCGCCTCACTTGCGGTTAAACACAACCCAGTAAAGCGGGACATAGAAAAAAAACAAAACAATAACACGCAATGAGGAAATACGGACTTAGACAAAAAAATGCGAGCTGAGGGACTTTAAAAAAAAAAATTACAAAGTTACGAGGTTGCAAAAATGTGAACTTAACGGCCAAAATGCAAACATCCAAAAACACTTAAAAATACAAGAAAATAAATAAACATCACACACAGCATGGGTGGGGGGGGGGCAGCCACAACATCTGCCAGTGACATTGCACGCAAATTAAAGTCGAATTTAAGAATTTGAAAATTGGCTAAGCAAGAAAAAAAAAATGGCGCCCCAAAAAAATGAAAATGAGGCTACACAACCACAAAGCGCGCAAATAACCGCCAGGCACGTACGACTTTTGACGAACGTATGAGGTACAAAAATGCACAGTTGGGTACCATGAAAAAATGCTCGCAAGGCGCGTAATGCATAGACAAACAATGCCATTTTACAACACTAACTTGCAACTAATAACATTACGACTCTAAAATGGCGCTTTACACAACTAAAACAATGGTTTGCCCTCGCGCACGCATCCTATTTCAAATGCACACTTGGGACATTCATGATACTTTCTCAGGGCAGCAACAGTTCAACTGTACATTGTATGCTGCAGCAAAATAAAAATTGTTAGCTCCTCAGGCTATTGATTGCTGGATATATTAATTAGTAATAGGTAAAAGTACCATATTAGTTTAACTAATTTATTAATTACAATTTAAAATAAAAAAAATTATTTATATATATATATATTTATATATATCTCTATCGCTTTGTGATGAGTGCCGTAAGTGCTCGGAGGACCAAAAGTACACAAGAGGAGACGCTCGCAATGAGTAGAGAAAGCTTTACATTGTGTGACAAACAGCATTGACATGGCTTCAAATTTTGTTCCGTCATATTTGACGGTCAAGTCGCAATTTCTAATGGAGGTTTTAATCACCCTGAAATAAACTGGATAAATGAGACCAGCAGTTCATCTAAGGGGAGCAGGTTCTGGAGTACACTCAGGGATCATTATATGGCCCAGGTTATACAAGAGCCTACTAGAAATGAAGCTATCTTAGATTTAGTCATCACAAATAATATTAATATAGTATCAAATGTTGGAATAGGGCAACCTTTGGGAAACCGTGATCACAACACAGTCTCATTTGAGATTGAATTAAAAAAAACAAAATTTTAAGGGGCCAAAGAAAACTCTTAATTTTAAAAGGGCAGATTTTAACGGTCTAAGGGCAGCAATACAAAGTATAGAGTGGGACAGAGAACTGAGATAAAAACACTGAACTTAAATGGACAACATTTAAATCCTTACTAAATATACATACACATCGGCATATACCGTGTGGGAATAAAAGTAAAAGGAGTAAATCCCATCCAATGTGGCTTAACAATGATTTAAAGATCAAGATACAGAGTACAAAACATGCATTTAAATTATACAAACAAGAGGGGACAGAGACTGCTTTACAGGAATACAAGGAAATCAACAAGGCTTGCAAAAGGGCCATTAGACTGGCTAAAATAGAAAATGAAAAATGAATTGCAAAAGAGAGTAAGACTAACCCTAAAATATTTTTTAAGTATATTAATGGAAAGAAGGCGAGGAAGGAAGCTATAGGAACATTACAATGTGACACAGGCCGTCTGATAATTAGTGACCAAGAAAAGGCAGATGAGCTAAATAGGTTCTTTTCTTCAGTATACACAAGGGAGGTACCAGTGGTTGGGATACTGCAACATTAATGGGGCTATACTAACTTTGCCAAATAATTGGATAACACAGGAAGTAATCCAAAAGAGGTTAAAAAAACAAATGTCAATAAAGGCCCGCGTCCTGATGGAATACATCCGAGGGAACTGGGTTCTGTAATAGCCAAATCATTATATTTAATTTTTCAAGATTCACTCAACACAGGGTCTCTACCAGATGACTGGAGAAAAGCTGATGTGATACCTATATTTAAAAAGGGAGCAAGAGCAAATCCGGGGATTTATAGACCAGTGAGCCTCACTTCTGTAGTGGGGAAGCTTTTAGAAGGGTTAATAAGGAATAATATACAAGAATATGTCTATTTGAAGAGGATTATAAGTAGGAGTCAACATGGATTTATGAGGGATAGGTGATGGCAAACAAATCTAATTAGTTTCTATGAGGAGGTTAGTAGGAACCTGGATCAAGGCAACTCAGTGGATGAAGTCTTTTTAGACTATTGTGCAAACTAAGAGATACAGGAGTTGCAGTAAATATCTGCTCATGGATTGAGAGCTGGCTAAAAGATAGGAAGCAAAGGGTTGTTGTAAATGGAACATACTCCGATTGGACTAAGGTGGTAAGTGCGGTTCCTCGGGGTTCAGTATTCGGTCCTCTCCTTTTTAACATATTTATTAATGACTTAAAGGTAGAATTGGAGTGTGGTGTCTCCATTTTTGCTGATGACACGAAGTTGTGCAAGGTAATTAAATCAGATAATGAGCTTTCCCTCCAAAGGGATTTACATAAAATTGAGGAATGGGCATCTAAATGGCAGATGAGATTTAATATGAATAAATGTAAAGTTATGCATCTGGGAAGGAAAAATAGCCATGCAATTTATAATCTTAATGGAGCCAATCTAGGTGTATCAGATATTGAAAGGGATTTGGGAGTGCTTGTGGACAACCACCTAGGTAACAGTGCTCAAAGCCAAGCAGCAGCTGCAAAGGCAAATAAAATATTAGCATGTATTAAGAAGGGTATAGAAGCCAGGGAAGCAAATATAATTCTGCCACTATACAAATCTCTAGTATGCCCTAATTTGGAATATGGAGTACAATTTTGGGCACCACTTCATAAAAAGGACATTTTAGAGCTGGAAAAGGTACAGAGGAGGGCAACAACACTAATAAGGGGAATGGAGGGGCTAAGTTATGAAGAAAGACTAACCAAATTAAACTTATTTTCTCTAGAAAAAAAGGCGTCTAAGAGGAGAAGTGATTACCTTATATAAATACAACCAGGGTCAGTATAAAGATTTGTCAAGGGAGCTTTTTGTGCCAAGAGGACATCCCTTGAGGTTAGAAGTAAAAAAATTCCACTTTAAAGAAAGAAAAGGGTTCTTCACAGTAAGGGTGGTTAATCGGTGGAATTCTCTACCAGAGGAGGTGGTGACAGCGGATTCGATAGATAACTTTAAAAGGGGACTAGATTTATTTTTAATTAAAAAGGGAATTCAGGGTTATTATGGATAATTAGAGAGACAGTATTGATCCAGGGAGAAATCCGGTCGCCGGTGTCTGGGATCAGGAAGGAATTGATTTTTTTTTTTATTTCCCTTTGAGGCGAGTGGCTAAGTCTTGCTTGGTTTTTTTTTTCCTGTTAGCCTTCCTCTGAATTAATAATAATAAAATGAATTTATAGTTAATCCGCATATTGCAGATCAGAGGAGATCTTAAAAGGTTGAACTTGATGGACTGAAAGCCTTTTTTCAACCTTAAATACTATGTAACTATCACATATATAGTTGTGAGCATGCCAGTTGTTGCTAACGCTTGCGGGCTCGCCTAGCGAGGGCTGCGGGTGAGGGCCTCAGTTGCTGGCTTGGAGCGCCGAAGGCGCTCCTTCCCAGCAACTGCGCCCCTTGCAAACTTTACGTCGCAACGCAAACAACACGACACACCAACTACGACCCTCGCAAACTTTACCTCGCAATGCAAACAACATACGAGACACGTTAACACACATTACGACCTCGCAACACTCGGACGCAACTTGCGAACATTACAAAATTCTAAACACAATAAATACACACAGCACATACATAAAAAGCTTACCTACAGCAACAGGGAGCATCCAGGACCTCAAAAAAGCAACTTACACCTTGAATTCACTCAAAATAAAAGAGTTTAGACACAAAAAAATTTGCTAAGCGACAGAAAAAATGGCCACCGAACAAAACGAAAACGAGGCTACAAACGCAAACACCATACGAGACACGTTAGCACACATTATGACCTCGCAAAAATCGGCTGCAACCCGCGAACATAAAAAAATGTAAAACACAAGAAATACACACAACACATACATAAAAAGATTACCTACAGCAAGAGGGAGCATCCAGGACCTCAAAAAAGCAACTTACACCTTCATTTAAATCAAAATAAAAGAGTTTAGACACTAATAAATTCTCGAAGTGACAGAAAAAATGGCCGCTGAACAAAACGAAAACGAGGCTACAGCACTCTAAACACGCAAAACACCACAAGAAACTAGCAAAACACCACAAAATACCTACGGATATTCTGCTAACACGCATACCACACATTACCCTCCATTTTACGACAATGCGGAAGTACACAACTACGCTAACGGTTTGGTCTCGCGCACGCACACTATTACACTGTACATATTCATCACGCTTACACAGCAGCTCCAGACCACTAATGCTGCAGCAACATCAAAACACATTAACAGCTCTTCAACACAATGCTTCAAAATAGGTAAAGTATATTCATTTATTAATGTATTACATATTTCATTATTATACACCAAACAGCATTAGCTACCTTACAATTTCATTGCCGTAATTTTTTGACGGGCAATTCGCTAGTATCATATAAAATGCAACAATCTAAAATCAAACCAGCCCAATTCAAGCTACCAGCCAGTATGTATATTCATAAAAAATAAGAACGTATGTATTATTCTCATGATCTCAATAAATTTATTAATAACCGTCTCTGAGGTGTCACTTTCCCAAACCAAAAAAGAAGAGGGAGGGATTTTTACACCAACGTCTCTAAATTCTTATCTTTATTTCTCTTATACATTGTAATCCCTCTTAGTGTAAAATAATGAAAAAGAGGGCTCAGGTAACCTTGACGGATAATCTAAGCAATATCAGAAGCCACCATTATGGCACCAACTATCTGATATAGTTAACATGAACTGAGTAATAAGTAGATAGATCAGAGTCTCACAGAGTGGGTCCACTGTCTCTACTCAATCTATTGAGGTTACCCTGTCTACTGCACAGTCCCTTAATGATACATGAAGGCTTTCAACAGGGAGAGATAGCTGTTTGAGTTCATAGTGAAGTCCTATATACTTTATATAAGGTGTTTTCTTTTGGGAAATAATCAGTGAGCCCTAGGTAAAAATTGGATTGGCCCTGGATATCACTAACACATGTAAAGTGCATTGCAAAAGTATTTACCACCCTTGGCATTTTTCGGGTTTTGTTGCCTCACAACCTGGAATTAACTTGGATTGTATTTAATTTACAGAACATGACCACAACTTTGAAGATGTTTTTTTTTTCTGAAGCAAACAACAAATAGGACAAAATAACAGAAAAAGTCAATGTGCATAACTATTCACCCCCCTAAAGTCAATACTTTGTAGAGCTACCTTTTTGCTGCAATCACAGCTCCAAGTCGCTTTGGAGAAGTCTCTGAGCTTGCCACATCCTACCACTGGGATTTTTGCACATTCCTCCTTGCAAAACTGCTCCAGCTCATTCAAGCTGGATGGTTTGCGCTTTAAGTCTCACCACAGATTTTCTTTTGGATTGAGGTCTGGGCTTTGACTAGGTCATTCCAACACATTTACATGTTTCCCCTTACCCACTCATATGTTGCTTTAGCAGTGTGTTTGGGGTCATTGTCCTGCTGGAAGGTGAACCTCCATCCTAGCCTCAAATCACGCACAGAATGGTACAGGTTTTGCTCAAGAATATCCCTGTATTTAGCACCATCCATCTTCCCCTCAACTCTGACTAGTTTCCCAGTCCTGGCTGCTGAAAAACATCCCAACAGAATGATGCTGGCACCACCATGTTTCACTGTGGGGATGGTGTTCTTTGGGTGATGTGATTTGGTTTGTTGGGTTTGTGCAAGACATAGCGATTTATTTGATGGCAAAAAGTAAACATTTTGTCTCATCAGACCAGAGCACCTTCCTGCATACATTTTGGGACTCTCCCACATGCCTTTTCGCAAACTCAAAAAGTGCCATTTTGTTCTTCTGGCCACTCTGCCATAAATCCCAACTCTGTGGAGCTTATGGCTTATTGTCACCCTATGTACAGATACTCCAGTCTCTGCTGTGGAACTCTGCAGCCCCTACAGGGTTACCTTAGGTCTCTGTGCTGCCTCTCTGATTAATGCCCTCCTTGCCCGGAGGGGGCGGCTGTCTCTTGGCAGGTTTGCTGTTGTGCCATGTTCTTTCCATTTGGTTATGATAGATTTGGATATTTTTTATAACCTAACCCTGACCTGTACTTCTCAACAACATTGTCCCTTACTTGTTTGGAGAGTTCCTTGTCCTTCATGACAGTGTTTGGTTAGTGGTGCCTCTTACAGCCTCTGGGGCCTTTCAAAAAAGGTGTGTATATGTAATGACAGATCATGTCATACTTAGATTGCACACAGGTGGACATCATTTCACTAATTATGTGACTTCTGAAGGTAATTGGTTGCAGCAGAGCTTTTTATGGGCTTCATAACAAAGAGCGGGGGGGGGGGGTTCTATTTCTAAAAAATAGTTTTATCTATGTATTTTTCTCATTTTACTTCACCAACTTAGAAACTTGTGTTCTGATCCATCATATAAAATTCAGATTAACAAAACATTGAATTTAAGGCTGTAATGTAACAAAATAGGTAAAAAGTCAAGGGGGTGAATACTTTTGCAAGGCACTGTAGCTTGAATTAGAATCTCTGTAGTATTCACACTCATGTATTCATGTATCATTGAGGGATAGTGCAGTAGAGAGTGTAACCTTAATAGACCTGAGCCCTCTTTTTCATTATTCTCCACTTCATCATAAGAGGGTTTACAATGTCTATGGGGATTGAAGATAAGAATTTAGAGACATTGGTGTAAGAATCCCTCCCCGTTTTCTTTTTTTGGTTTCGGGAATGGACATCTTGGAGACTAGTATTAATAATTAATTGAGATCATGAGAATAATACATACGTATTTATTGTGATGCTTTATTCCCATGTTTTATGAATATACATACCATACAGGACTCACACCGGCAGGTAGCTTATATTGGCCTGGTTTGATTTTAGATTGTTGCATTTTAAATGATATACGTGTTTTAGTCCTATTTTTAAAAAAAGGTTACGTCTTATTTTTGTCCAAATCTGGATAACTTCTCTCGTTTGGGTTGATTTGATGCACTCTTATTCTTTTTTTAAGCTGATACACCCTACAACCCTTGGCTTAGGTTATTCTTGTATAGTGATTTTTTCCCCCCTCCTTTTATTATATAGTATCTATATGCCATTTAATAACCTATAAACCAGTGAGTGATAACAAGGTAGGGACCCAAGAGAAAACCCTAAACAAAGGAATTTGGGTTAATATATATCCTGTTTATCAGGGATCAGTTTATAGAGTATATCTTCTTGGATCATCAGTCTATGGACTGCTGGATAATCACATAAGGGTCTAGATGAATGTATTTAAAATATTCTTTCTTATATTCTATAATCATTTATAATTGGCTATTTATGATAGCTTTCTTCAAACTCATTCATTATTTTGGTCTGGTGTGGCTTTGTGGAGTACTCGGCTATATTTCTTGGTGTCTTAGTTATGGCAGAATCCGATTTACACCAGAGCTTTATATTAAGACAGAATAAGCGGAAAGAGGAAATTGAGAAGGCTTTCTCTAAATTAGATAAACCATTGCCGAAAGATGTTTTGGATTGGGAGGGGGGCCTCAAGGATCTGGGAGATCTGATATACAAACATCTCAGGTCTTTCTGGAGTAAATGTGCCTATGATAGATACTTAGAGAAACACTTAATTCCTAGAGAGGCCTAAGAGCTAGAATTTTACCTTCCTTCTCTTTTCAGATAGAAAGCTATAAGAAGTGATGGGCACAGGCCTAGACCGTTTGTTCTGAAACATTAGTAGCTATTCTCTCTGACCATGTCCGAGTTGGATAAGGTCATAGCTGACCTAAATAAGAGGTATAAACAATTTGAAACTGTGGAGGAATTTAGGTCAGGCTTTATAAAAATTCAAAAGGATTTGGATAAAAAAAGAGAAAGAGATAATAGCAACTAAAAGAGAAAAAATGTATAGAGATCTTAAAGACTATGAATAAGGAAAGACGTATAATTGGGACTGTAAGAGCAATAGAAGGAGGAACCGTCCAATATATAAAACTAATACTTGAGAGAATTTAATTCCCTCATCATCTGAATATGAATCCTCTGCAGGGGAGGAGGACCTAATCCGTACTGCCAGTGGTAATAGTGGTAATAGTAGATCTTTTTTTTAGACCCAACAACACATGTTTAATCCACCAGTAAGTGGGGATCAAAGGGCAAGCCTTGGCATAGAATGCAACCTCAGAGATATATGTGGATACAGGGTGATGGGTCGCAACCCTGGGAGGAGGAATTGGCACAGGCACCCAAGGTGGTAAAGTGGGATTTACATATCATTAACCTATCTAATAAAATTCTAATTGGGGACCAGATAGGAATATTACAGAAAGGTGTCTCCTTCTCACCCACGCATATTCTTGAATTCTTTGACATTGTCAAGGATGTGAATTTATTTGCTGGATGCCTGTTATTTAAGAAATATTTTAGCAGAGACACCAATGAGAGAGATTTGGTAGCATTGGAACAACAAACCCTCGAGACGTTAATAAATCTTTGTGGCAGAAAAAAAGACTTCAGTGGAGGATAAAAGGTGGCTAAAAAATCTTAGGCAGAAATGTAGATTTTTACCACCATCCACTATACAGTGCCTTGCAAAAGTATTCACCCCCTTGACTTTTTACCTATTTTGTTACATTACAGCCTTAAGTTCAATGTTTTGTTAATCTGAATTTCATGTGATAGATCAGAATACAATAGTCTAAGTTGGTGAAGTGAAATGAGAAAAATATATACATAAAACTATTTTTTAGAAATAGAAAACTAATTAATTGGCATGTGCGTATGTATTCACCCCTTTTGTTATGAAGCCCATAAAAAGCTCTGGTGCAACCAATTACCTGCAGAAGTCACATAATTAGTGAAATGATGTCCACCTGTGTGCAATCTAAGTGTCACACGACCTGTCTTTACATATACACACCTTTTTAAAAAAAAAAAAACAGAGGCGGCAACACCTAAGCAAGAGGCACCACTAACCAAACACTGCCATGAAGGCCAAGGAACTCTCCAAACAAGTAAGTGACAATATTGTTGAGAAGTACAAGTCAGGGTTAGATTATAAAAAAATATCCAAATCTTTGATGATCCTCAGGAGCACCATCAAATCTATCATAGCCAAATGGAAATAACATGGTGCATGAGCAATCCTGCCAAGAGACGGCCGCCCACCAAAACTCACAGACCCGTCAAGGAGGGCATTAATCAGAGAGGCAGCACAGAGACCTAAGGTAACCCTGGAGGAGCTGCAGAGTTCCACAGCAGAGACTGGAGTATCTGTACATAGGTCGACAATAAGCCGTACGCTCCATAGAGTTGGGCTTTATGGCAAAGTGGCAAGAAGAAAGCCATTACTTTCAGCAAGAAACAAAATGGCACGTTTGCGAAAGGGCATGTGGGAGACTCCCCAAATGTATGGAGGAAGGTGCTTAGGTCTGATGAGGCTAACATTTAACTATTCGGCCATCAAAGAAAACCCTATGTCAGGCACAAACCCAACACATCACATCACCCAAAGAACACCATCCCCACAGTGAAACATGGTGGTGGCAGCATCATGCTGTGAGGATGTTTTTCAGCAGCCAGGACTGGGAAACTGGTCGGAGTTGAGGGAAAGATGGATGGCGCTAAATACAGGGATATTCTTGAGCAAAACCTGTACCACTCTGTGTGTGATTTGAGGCTAGGATGGAGGTTCACCTTCCAGCAGGACAATGACCCCAAACACACTGCTAAAGCAACACTTGAGTGGTTTAAGGGGAAACATGTACATGTGTTGGAATGGCCTAGTCAAAGCCCAGACCTCAATCCAATAGAAAATCTGTGGTCAGACTTAAAGATTGCTGTTCACAAGAGCAAACCATCCAACTTGAAGAAGCTGGAGCAGTTTTGCGGTGAGGAATGGGCAAAACTCCCAGTGGTAAGAGACTTATCCAAAGCGACTTGGAGATGTGATTGCCGCAAAAGGTGGCTCTATAAAGTATTGACTTTAGGGGGGTGAATAGTTATGCACATTGACTTTTTCTGTTATTTTGTCCAATTTGTTGTCTGCTTCACAATAATAAAAAAAAAAACCTTCAAAGTTGTGGGCATGTTCTGTAAATTAAATGATGCAAATCGTCAAACAATCCATGTTAATTCCAGGTTGTCTGGAAACAAAAGATTAACAATGCCAAGGGGGTGAATACTTTTGCAAAGCACTGTATGTCTACAAGTAGAAGTCTTTGTTAAGCTTTTGATTGATGGCATCAGTAAACTTACATCTAACTCTGTTTCAAACATGAATAAGGGTGAGATTTTAGCTATAAGACAAATCCAGAATTGGAGTGATATTGTCGTTAAACCTTCTGATAAGGGGGCAATGTGGTCCTTTGGCCTATAAATGACTATATAACTGAAGCACCAAGGCAGTTATCAGATGACACCTGTTATAGGAGATAACTTGGTAATCCTACCAGTGAATTCTTAGCTTCATATATGGGCATGATTAATTCAGGAAAGAATGACAATATCATCAGTCCTAAAGAATACAACTGCCTGAAAGTTGTTAAATCTCGTATGGCCACCTTATATTTATTGCCTAAAGTACACAAGAACTGCAAGAAGCCACCTGGGAGGCAGTTTGTCTCAGGAAATGGGAGTCTTTGTGAATCTGCAAGTTAGTATCTTGATGCACGTTTAAGATCACATGTCCTTAGCTTACCATCATATATTAGGGACACAATGGACCTTTTAAACAAGTTAGAGGGGAAACAGGAAGGCTGCATAGCGTGTGGGCTCTGCACCACATTTACCAGAATTAGGGCACAAATTGCCTAATTTTACTTTAAAAAGAACTTTAAAGGCTTCCTGGAGCTCTTCTACCCATACAGACTGTGGGGTTCTGCTTTATTTTGCCCACCATCGTGACTTTTAGCAGGCTGCAAGGCCTCCCACAGCAGGCCGGAACGTGCTGCGCCGGAGCGCAGTGAAGCCCATCAGATCCTCCTCCCCTACCCCCGCGGGAGTCCCGACCGGACGGTCAACCACGCAAGACACTTGGAATAGCCCGCAGAGGAGCCCCCTGACCGAGCTAACACAGCAACCCGGCGGATGTGCTGGCGCGGCCGCGCCGGAGGGAAGTGAGGCCTGAACAGAGGCAGCAGTGGGCGCAGGAGGCCAGACCGGCACTAGGAATGTGAGGGGCGACCGGAGGCCGGAGGGGTGAGTGGCCTGGAAGTGGGGTGAGACAGGAGGACCGGAGACTGAGGAGCAGGGGGCGACGGCTGCATCCTGGGAGAGAGGCGCAGCCTCGTGTGGGCGGCCATCTTGCCCGCCAGGCCTTGCGGACTGGCACACTACTGAGACCTCCCGAGGCCCTGGAGCAAACATAGTGGTCACTCAAAGGGGTCACTGCAGACAATAAGGCAGGGAGGACCACATTAAAAGGCAGGTAGCCTCCTTCTACCCCAAAATTAAAAAGCCTGCGAATCTGCGGCCGCCATTTTGTGGCGCGAAATTTAAATCTAAACAGAGAAGCAGGTACTGCTAAGGGAGGCTTGATGCAGCACAGAATCTTCCCAATAAAGAACCCTTACTAAACCTTATGACTGGCTATCTATTACAAAAGTGAGACTTCAAAAGACTCTGAGAAGTTGTGAACCCAGAGGACATTACAAGCTGGCCAAGGGTCTCATTATAAAGGCTTAAAGGCCCCAACTGGACATATAATACAAGGTCCTGAAGGGTCATTTCAGCAATATCAGCAAGCTGATGACATTTGCCTACAGCACATGCGTGTTTGAAAAATTTAGTTGCCCTGCTGCTTGGCTGTGCAAGGCTTCATTATACAGCTATTAGTGTGCGAACACTGACACCCAGTGGACATTTCAAGGATTGTGCTTACCAATCACAATTTATACCAAGCTGAAAGCATTTTCTGACCTAGTAAGGCCTGTCTCTAATCTTAACTCAGAATAAGGACCTTTGCCCAGGAAACACGCACTCTACAGTATTTGCGCAAGGAATGGTGGCTGCCGATCCATAGAACAAGGGATACACAAACTGTTCCAAAGCTTCCAGCTATGCTCCCGAGGACCCTGGGCCAGGGTTTACCAACACCCCCTTGGAGCGGTCTGTCTGCAGCTCTTATGCAGGCGTAAGGCTGGCAGCTAGTATGCCATCCATGAGTATATAACTATATAATCACTGCTTTGACCCAATACCTTCAAACCCAGCTATTTAAGTGGACCAGGGCCTCGGAACCAGCGTTTCAATCCTCATAGAAAGATGGCAAGTTGCAGTACAAGTAAAGTATAAAAGAAACAGTCTGGGAAGGGGATCCAGGAGTTCTACAAACCACCCGACACAAATCGCAACCCGAATCTGAGTCCCAATCCCGAACAGCCAGAGTCGCCGATCCACGAATCAGCGCAGAGCTCCCAACCAGCTCAAATGGAACTAACTGGACCTTAATTAAAATCAAACAGATCCTTCAAGCTGAAATCAAACATGCAGTGGACGACCTAAGGCCAGACATCCGATCTCTAAACCAGAGGCTGCAAGGCCTGGAGGAAAGCACTGATCAAATCGCAGAGACCCAAGCGCTCGACAAGCAGGATATCCTACAAAATGCATCTAAGATCCAGATGTTGGAGGATAAAGTAGAGGACCTGGAGAACAGATCCCGCAGACATAATATTAGGCTGAGGGGCGTCCCCAATAAAATAACGGACGTTCTACAATATTCTAGAGATGCTATAAGCATGATCCTTCCTTCGGTCGAGGAGTCAAACTGGGCAATAGAAAGAGCTCATAGAGCGTTGGGATCTTCTAGGGACCAAAACCTACCCAGAGATATCATTATTAGATTTGCCCAGCAAAAGGCTAGAGATTTGATCCTTGCGGAAACCAGACTAAGGAGGGAAATCCTAGGCCCAGACGGCACCAAGATTCAAATCTATATGGACTTATCCCCTTCTACCCTTCAGAAAAGGAGGGAGATGAGACCCACATTGCGAGTGCTCTCCCACTACAAGATAGCATACAAATGGGGGTTCCCATTCGCACTTTTGTTCACTTATAAAGGAAAATCCTTCAAGGTGATATCGTTTGAGGAAAGCCAAAGCCTTCTGAACAGACTGAAACTCGTGCCTATGGAATCCGAGGAAGAACATTCCTTCCCTCAGGCGGAATTGAGGCAGGCCAAGAAGGGTCAAGGAATCCCACAGCCGCAAAGATCAAAGCCCATTTCCAACCCTTTGAGGGAGATCAAGCACCGTGAGCAGGATCTAGCGGAGGACCCCGTATCATAACATTTTTCCAAGTCCAAACTCTGTTTCCATAATACTCTCTACGCTATATAGGGAACCTGAACTCCACCTCGGGAGTTGCAGAAGGAATGGCGGATTTCTTGATCCTTTGCACACGCTTGGACATTGCTTACAAAAAGGACTATAATTCAATTGAGTATTGTATCTTTGTTTTTGCATTAGTTTAATCGGGTCACACAGGGGGTGGAGGCCAAGTTTAGCCCGGGGGCAGTTAGCTAGTGCTGGGTTTATTTTTTCACAACCAATCTCTTTAGCCAACTGGAGGTATTGGGTGGAACTGTAATACTGTTTTTCTATTATTCTTTGTCTCGCTTAACATTATGCATAATTACTAGAGTACTCAGGATGGCTACTTTAAGTGGCTAAGCTCTATCTTAAGTAGGGGTTTAGAACCCATGATAATGTTAGAGCTAGTTTTGGTAGTGATATTTGATAGTTTTCTCCCTGTTGGGTTAATTTGGGGGGGTAAGTCGCCTTCCTTTAACCCCAACGTAAAGTCTATGAATAGTAGTCTGGGGAGGATTTACTGTCATCCATGGTTTACTAATCGGGTACTGTTTTGTACTGATGTTGTTTTTTTGTTCTTTGTATGTTTTCCCGCTGGTGCCTGGCGGACTAAGGAATACCTGAACTCGTCCACGTCTGGAGAGAATCGTGGTGGGCGTGTCCCGGGCCGGCTGGCAGCGAAAGTAGGAGCTGAGGCAGAGAGATCTGTGTGGGGTAACGTTCCAGCGACTTTAACACACCTAGATAACACACCGCCATGACTGATCACTCACACAACATAATAACACATAATGTAAAAGGCTTCAACTCCCCGTTTAAAAGACGTAAGGCCTTTCTCTTTTATAAAAGGATCAAGCCATCTATAATTTTCCTACAGGAAACTCATTTTGCGAGAGACAAAGTTCCGAAATTTCTCCACAGAGATTTCCCCAATTTCTATACTTGTTCACAGCTCTCCAAGAAAGCAGGTGTGGCCATTCTCCTTCACAAGAACCTCCCCTTCAAATTAGAAAAACAGGAAAAGGATAAGGAGGGTGATTTCCTCATACTTTCAGGTACTATTCTGGATGTTAGGGTCTCCTTGGTGAATTTATATGCCCCCACTGTTAACCCGCACAACACTCTCATCAAATTACTGAACCTTCTAAAACAAGAAGACAGAGGGAAAATTATTATGGGCGGGGACCTGAACTTGGCGCTTCAACCTTTCCTAGACAGGTCAGGGACACCTTCATATACTAGAGATGCTAAAAAACTTAATATCATTTATTCCCTACTTAAGGAACTGGAATTAGTAGACGCATGGAGGGGGTTGCATCCCTCTGAAAGGCAGTATACATTCTTTTCCCCCACCCACAATACCTACTCTAGGATTGACGCTTTGATGATGCACTCATCACTGTTCAATAACGCGTCAGATGCCCAAATTTTACCCTGCCCATGGTCGGACCACTCGTTAATTTCTTGTAAATTGAGTCTAAACCAAAACAATTCCCACATCCATGCTTGGCGTTTAAACGACAAGCTGATTACGAGTCCAGTGGTACAGGCCCAAATAGAAGAGGAAATTAACACCTTTTTTGCTCTCCAGAGACGGAAATAGGATGGTCACGGGTTGCTCACAAGGCCTACATTAGGGGGATAATTATAAAAGTATCGGCAGTCCATAGGAAAAAATTACTCAGCAAGGAAAACAAACTTTTTAAGAAATTACAGTATCTTGAAAAGTTAAACCAGAATAAATTCACGAGGGAAACGCAGATTGTATTAGATCGAACCAGAGCAGAATTAGATGCCATATTGGCAGAAAGGACTGAAAAGGCTATCAGAAGAACGAGCCATAAATTTTAGTGCCAAATTAATAAGCCCTCGCCCATGTTAGCCAGGAAATTAAACCTGAGACATAACTCGGCGCGTATTCACCAAGTTAGGGATGCTAGAGGGGTAATCACTATGAAACAAGATGAGATCAAAGAAACATTCAGAAATTATTATCAAGATATTTACTCGTCCAAATTAACGGCTAACAGTTACAAAATACACGAATTTCTAAACGCCTATGACCTCCCTTCAGCCACTGAGGAGGATTTAAGTTTATTGAATGCTGAGATCTCAGTAGACTCGATCAGTAAAACAATTAAGACCCTGAGGAAGGGTAAAGCCCCTGGTCCTGACGGCTTTACAAATAACTATTATGCCACTTTTGATAAGCAACTTGCCCCAAAGTTGGAAAAGCTTTTTAAAGATATAATGGAGGGGAAGGCCATGCCTCCCGAGCTTAACCAAGCGAGCTTAATCTTCCTCCCTAAACCGGGCAGAGATCCTCTACTGGTTAAAAACTTCAGACCCATCTCTCTTTTGAATGGAGATGTAAAAATTATTGGGAAAATATTGGCCACCAGATTAGCGAACTTCCTACCTAGATTGATCCATAAGGACCAAGTGGGCTTTATTCCTTACAGACAGGCGGGGGATAATATAAGAAGACTCCTCAACATATTCCATTTAGCTAAGCTAGATGATACCCCTTTATGTACTATAGGACTAGACCTGGAGAAAGCATTTGACTCCATTGAATGGCCATACCTGCATGCCACGCTGACAAAGTTTGGGTTGGTGGGTAACTTTGTGAATGTGATCAATTCTTTCTACAATAATCCAACTGCCAGCATTAGAATCCCAGGGGATGACCATTCCTTTATTAATATTAGAAGAGGCACCAGACAGGGCTGCCCCTTATCCCCCCTTCTGTTCGCGCTGGCCATTGAACCTTTGGCTCAGGCTATTAGAAATAGTGCAATAATAACTGGATTAAATGTAGGCTTGCACCAGTTTAAGTGTTGCCTCTTTGCAGATGACATCCTGTGTACACTTACAAACCCACTTCAGTCAATACCCGCACTGATGTCCCTGATGGAGTCCTTCGGGGTCATTTCGGGACTCAAAATTAACATGGACAAGATGGAAGCGATCTTGGCACAGACTCCTCAGACTTTAAGGGACACTCTTAAAACTCGACACTCCTTTGCTTGGCCAGAAAAACATATAAATTATTTAGGCATTAAGATCACTCCAGAGATCACCGACCTATATCAGTCAAACTATATCCCGTTATACAAGACCCTGAATCAGGACTTGTTGAAATGGAATAAATATAATCTCTCATGGTCGGGGAGGATTAATGCAATAAAAATGAATATTCTCCCCAGGATTCTGTACTTTTTCAGGACTCTGCCGATTCGTATAAACAAAAGAGACCTGAATAGTTTTCAAAATGCGATATTCAGATTTATTTGGCACTACAAACGCCCAAGAATAAAGAAATCCATTATGATGAGGAATAGATCCTCCGGAGGATTGGGTTGTCCCGACCTCCTCAAATATTTCAGGGCAGCCCAGATTTCTTTTCTACCCCATGCACACTCGACAGAACATCAGCCACTTTGGGTTTTCGTAGAAAACTATCAAATTATGCCATTTAAATGGGATACTCTAATATGGGATCCATCTTCCCGGTTACCCCCTGATCTGGCCCGTAACAACCCGATGATAGCATTAACGCTGAATGAATGGGGAAAAGCCAATACTAATAGACAGTTAAGTCCCAATATCTCCTATGCAACCACAACACTCCCTTCCCCAAGTACTCTGGATGAGATGGGTTTGCTATCCAAAGACTGGTGGACCTCAAGAAAGCTTGACAGGTTTGAAGGCTGGGTTAGAGATGGCACAGTGCTAACTAATGAGAAATTTATAGATACACACAATCTTCCGTCCAGTGAATACTTCAACTATAATAAAATCCGACATAATGTATCCACTAAACTTCGTAAATGGGGCCCGCCCAGATCAACTTGGTTCACACTAATCTGTAATAAAGCCCCACTTACTAGGGGAATATTGGGGGAATTGTACGCAATATTCATCTCAAGTGACATGGCTAGCAAACCTAAACACATCAAGCATTGGGAACTGGATATGGGAGAGGAATGGGACATGAGCAAATGGTTTAAGGTACACTTAGAATTGACAAAGAGGTCCAGGTATTTTAGTCATTTGGAAACATCAACGAAAGTACTATTTAGATCCTACTACACACCAGATAGGTTACACAAAATGGACCCTAAAGTCTCTCCCGAGTGCTTTAGAGGCTGCACCACAGGGGGATCCTTCCGCCATATTTGGTGGGATTGCCCAATGGCCCAAGCAATGTGGACAAAGGTGACCGATCTGGTCTCTAAGACACTGAACACGAAAATACTACCCAATATGGGACTATGTCTACTGGGGCTACCGGTACAAAATTTACGAGTACACCAGAATAAATGGCTTCAATTTGTTATGCTGGCGGCAAAGAGCAGTCTGGCCGGGAACTGGCGGAAAAAATCACTTGATATCCACTCGGTTATTCACAAAATTAACTTTATTATGACTTATGAACATATGACGGCTACACTAAACGATACAGTGGATATTTATAAAGAAATATGGGGTGACTGGAGCGGGACGGAACACTCATTCCAGATACATTGACAGTAGTGCTCTGATCATGGGGGGGAGGCTGTTGGGTGCTGGAGCGGTCCGGGACAGTGCTCTCCATGGTACCTCCTTAGAGGACGCTGCAGGCGTGGAAGGTCGATAAGGTAATAAGTAAAAACTATATAATGAAGTTGTGAAAAGGAACATGTTAATTTATGATAAGTTTTATTTTAGTTATGTTGATATAAATCGAACGACCAGAGCAGGTTATCTAATGGATGTTAGACATATTTAGTGCACTGATTTGCGGATAAACTATCTAACCAGTTCTAGGTTGTTTTCATAGACTGTTTCAATAATAGAAAAAGGAAAATGGAAGTGGTTGACACACAGGGACATGTATATATTTTTAAAGGCAAATAGGAAAGTGTAATAAGATTACCATCGAGCATGGGGGACCTGCGTGTCACTCCTTGTTTACAAAAGTGCTTGTCCTATGTTTGTGTCAATAATTTTTTTTTGGAAAAAAACAAGTTAGAGGGAATAACATTGGAGGACAACATACTTTTGACCACATGTGATATTGAGTCTCTCTATTTCTCAATTGGACATGAAGCAGGAATACATGCTATCCAATACTTCCTGTGTATGGAGGCTCATAATAACTTACCCGAGAATTAATTTATATTGAAACTGATGATGTTTGTTTTAAAACACAATTTCTTTACATTTGACAATAAATTCTACTTACAAGTCTGAGGAACAGTTATGGGGGCCGCATGTGCCCCCACTAATGCCAACTTGTATTTGGGGTGGTGGGAGAGGGAGCTAGTGTTCTCAAAATCTATGAGCGAGCACACAGATAAGTTCGCTGTGTGGCTTCACTACATAGATTATGTGTTTATACTATGGAAGGATGCTAAAGAGTCTTTTATTGCATTTATGCATGAACTCAACACAAATGAGTTAAATTTGAGACTAACATATAACATTGATGTCTATTCAGTTGATTTCCTTGATGTTACAATAAGTCGGGATGATTTTTTAGGAAGTCAACTGCTACTAATAGCATATTACACAACATGAGCTCACATCTCCCAGCCACCAAAAAGGCAATACCAACAGGATAATTTTTACTTCTTAGAAGGAATTGTTCAAACGCTGAAACATATCGGTTACGTGCATCAGAGATTAGAACAAGACTCAAAGAACGTGGTTCTAGTGGACGGACAATCAAAAAGGCCTACCATAGGGCATTACACGTAAATAGGGATCATCTTCTGGTTTCCAAAGAAAGATCTCTAAATGCCAATGCAACCCGCTTTGTAAGTACATATAACTCCCAATGGAAAAAGATTTTTGGGATATTGAACAAACATTTAAATGTTCTCCAAACAGATAATGTATTAAAAGAATATTTGGGGTACCGTATACAGGCTAGCTGGAGGTGATAACCTAATAAACAACAAAAAAGTCAGGGTAGACCCTTACCAGATGGGACATATGGGTGCCATCATTGCATATATTGCAAATACCTTACAAACATCACAGAGGTGACTGACAGAACTGGCAAGATCCATAAGATTAAGGGATACTTTTCATGTAGTTCAACTGCAGTTATTTTCTGTCTTTTTATTTTTATTTTATGATAAACATACAAAAAAGGGACATCATTACAAATAGCACAATTTACATAACATACTTGCGACTGATAGACATTTTCAATTATGAAGGAGCTTAAAGATTAAGGTGCTTGATCATGAATTTCCCTTCATCCCCACTTTATCTTATATAAGAATTGAGCTCTTTAAATACACATTTGCTATAAAGTACTTTAAATTATGTTTTATTGATCTAACAGACAGTCTCATAATATTATTTACATTGTCTTAATGCACATTTGTACTACTGTTTTTTAATTCTCAATCTCTTTCCATTACCACAAAAAAACAAAAGACAAACAAACAAAACAAAAAGCCATAAAGCGAAACACGATACTACTAGTACACTTGCCAGATTACAAATCATCTATATTGTATACCGGTTTTTTTTTTATATTGCAAATTTCCTAGTTCTTTTTGGGGCTATCGATTATTCCATAGTTTGCTGCATCCATTTCTAAAGCCCAATTTGTATTCATCCTATCCACTATCCTGGTTCAAATATGTTTCCAATAGGAAGCTATGAGCCATTTAGCAATACTTAATATTTGAATAATTTTTGCTTTCATTTTTACATTCAAGGATCCTGGCAAAATATGTAAAAGGTCTATTTCCGGAGCCGGATTCACTTCAAGTTCTTTCACCTTAGATATATCTTTAAAGCATAGCTTCCAGAAATACTGGATACTCTGGCATTCCCACCACACATGAATCATTGTTCCTTTCCCCCCACAATCTCTCCAGCACTCTGCGTCCTGAGGGGCCTTTGAAAACTTGGCTATCTTGCAGGGTGTCATATAAATTACTATGTAACTGAAGAACCAAGGCTGTTTAACACTTTGAAGAAAACCTCCCCCCAAGGTGTGTACCTTATCATCTTATGAGTGGTTTCACTGGCCTTAAACCAACTATCTACTGACAACACCTGCTTAATATCTATTTCCCATTTTCTTATGTTAATGGTTTTCTCCATGTTTATTTGAGCTTTTAAAGCTTGGTAACATTCAGAAAGGAGATATTTCTTATTATGGGAAATTAATACTTGTTCCAAGAACGTAAGCAGTCTTTTACAACTAATATAGTGTTTATAAAAAAAAACTAGTGCAGAGCTTAAGCTGTTGTAGTCTAGCCAACAAGCTTGGGGAATGCCAAATTTCTTTTGTAATTCAGCAAAGGATTAAAATCCAGAATTTACACATACATCTCCCAAAGTTTTGATGTTCCATTTGGACCAACTGCTCAAGTTCTGTATATTCAGCTCTCTAACTAAGCTTCCTCTTTTACTTTATCTAAAGTGATCATAAAATAGAAGTTTGTTAAGATTTACATCCAGCAATTGAGAGCTCTCTTTTTGTGTCCCGAAAAAACTGGTCTACTGGATGATTCCAAAGTAACATATGTTACACAACTATTGCATTGTGATATGTTTTCCCATTTGGGTGGGATAACCCACCCCTATTACATTTTCTAGATGCAATGTTGGAATTCACTCTAATACGTTGGTTCTTATAAATAAATTTATCCTGTATTTTTTGGAAGTCTCCAATAGCCGATTTTGGAAAGGGACGTGCAATGTTACACATCAAATAGTTAATCCGAGGCAGAATCGACAGCCTCGTAGCCGCTATTCTGCCTGTCCATGATAGATTCAAATTCCCCCAAAGAGGCTAACAGGATCTTCAATTTCTCTAAAAGATTTTTTACATTCTTGGAAATCCTGTCATGCGAATTTCTGAAGAACATGAACTCCAAATGTGTTATCTCATCTGTTTGCCAGTTACAAGAGAATGTTTCTTTCAGCTGTTTAAATTGCTGATCAGGTACATTGATTGTCAAAACCTCCGTCTTTGACACATAACTATATTTCTCAATTATTTGATGTAAACTAGTCAGTGAAGTAATCGGGTCCAAAGCATAAGTACAATGTCACCAAAAAACAGTAATACCTTCTGGACCTCCTTGCCCATCTTTATACCTCTTATCTCTTTTGAAGCTCTTATCATAACTGCTAAGGGCTCTATTAATAAGACAATATCAAGGGAGACAGGGGACAGCCCTGTCTCGTACCATTTGTAATATTTAGCCTAGATGAATTAAAGCCAACGCCCCTGACAGAGGAGGATGGGAAAGTATAGAGTGCTCTTATGGCCTTGGAAGCAAAATCTCCCAAGCCGTACTGTAATAAAGTTAACTCCATAAATTCCCATCCGACTCTGTCGAAGGCTTTCTCGGCATCCAAAGAAAGGGCCACTAACGTAATTTTCTACTTGTTAACAGAATCAATCAAATTCATCAATCTTTTCGAATTGCTTGTCCTCAGTCTTCCCTTTAAAAAGTCTGTTTGGTCTCTTGCTATCAATTTCTCAATCACCAAATTCAGCCTAGAAGCCAATATTTTCACGTAGATTTTGACATCAGTGTTTAAAAGAGAAATTGGGCGATAGTTCTTACATTATGTTAAATCTTTATTCTGTTTTGGAATGGCAACTATGGAGGCCTCAAGCAGTTATTGCGGAGCACTCCCCATGTCTTTAATTTCATTCAGTGCTTCCCTTAAGTGGCTTACTAGCGATGGGCCAAAGTTCACAAAATATTCGCCAGGGAAACCATCAGGGCCTGGGGCTGAGCCCTTTTTTTAAATTTTGAATTATTTCAGTGATCTCCCTTTCTGTGATTTGACCGTTCAAAATTTCAAGGTCTCCGGAAGAGACACTGGGCAATTTTATTCAAAAATGTTTTAATCTCAGTTTGCGTGGGTTTCTGAAATTCTTTAGCATCTTCTAAATTATACAAATCTTTATAAAAAATGTGCTAGCTCTTGGTTTAGCAGATCACATACTATAATTGTCAAACTGTGAGACGTCGTCACGCTTTGCCGCTGTTGCGTACGACTTGCCATTCATCGCCTGTGAGCCTCACGTATCGAGGCGAGCAGTTGCTCACGACTTAGGCGATGAGCACCAATGGCGCTCAGCGCCTGCGAGCATCGCATAGCGAGGCGAGCAGTTAAGGCATTAAAACTCACAGCACTTAGGTGATGAGCGCCAAAGGCGCTCATCACCTGCGTGCCTCGCACAGCGAAGCGAGCAGTTGAATCATTGAAAGATGTGGGACTTAGATTAAGTGAGTGCCTAAAGCAAGCAGTTGAGGAACGCGGGACTTAGAAAAAAAAAATACGAGGTCAGAAAAATATGAAGTTAACGGCCGAACCGCGCAAATCTAAAAATACACACAAAAAAAAAAAAAAAAGAAAATACAAAAAAAAATCACACACAGCACGGGGGACAGCCAGGACCTTTGGGAGTGAGGTTGCACGTGAATTTAAGCTGAATTTGCAGAGATTTGGCACTTGAAAAACAGCTAAACGACAAAAAAAATGAATATAATTAAAACAAGGCTACACGACCCCGAACCACGCAAAATATCGCCAGCCGCGTACAACGTTTACGCAAAGACGTACAAGATACAAAATACACTATTAGTAAGGGAGGAAAATGCTTGCGAGCCCCGTAACACACAGACGATACACGCCATTTTACAACTTGCAACTAATAACATTACGAATCTAAAATGTCGCTTTACACAATTAAGCCAACGGTTTGCCCTTGCGCACGCAGCCTACTTCTACTGCACAATTGGCACATTGATGACACTTTCTCCTCAGGGCAGCAACAGTCCAACTGTACATTGTATGATGCAGGAAAATAAAAAGAGATTGTTAGCTTTTCAGGCTATTGATTGCTGGATATATTAATTAGAAATAGGTAAAGTATATACATTTATTAAGCAACTAATTAATTAATTATAATTTAAAATATATATATATATATATATATATATATATATATGTGATGAGCGACGAACATGAGCGTTGCAAAGCACAAAACTGGAAGGACACAAGGGGAGAGGCTTGCAATAAGGGACGAAGGTGCTCACCAGAGCAAAAATACGTAAGAGGAGGCCCTCAGAGTAGAAAAAGCTTTACATTTTGTGGCAAACAGCATTGCCATTGCTTCACATTTTATTGCCCCTTCATTTTTGACGGGCAAGTCGCTAGTCCATATTAGATTTTGTCAATATTGTCAAATCCAATTTCCATAGTTTGTTGCTATTTTTTGGAATATCTGTTTTGATAATTAATTTAACCATAGCATGGTCGGTCCATGAGATAGGGCTAATCTCTACCTTTGTGATATTTCTTTTTTTTTTTTAAATAGAAAATTTATTAGGAGTTTGTTTTTACAGTACAGTAAAATTATGCATATTATCGAACATACATTTGGCATATAGTGCAATTTTACATAAGACAAAAAAAAAAAGATTAAATACAAAATGCAACCCCATACTCTCATTGCAACATTTTATATTGTTAGTTTGGGTTACCATTCGAACACTTCCATTCTACCGCATTAGTTCTTGGAGTCCTGAGGGACACCCACCACGCGGGGGAGTAATATGGATCAAGAAGAGAAAGAGAGGGAAGGGTGTGAGGGGCTAGGACAGAGGAGGGAGTTTTACATTTCTTATTCCCTATTAGTCAGATAATGGCAGAGAACTTTGTTCTTCCTTTACTATTTCCCAAATTTTCCATTTATAGCTAGGTCTCATAGAGAGACCCAATTCTGATTCTAATTCCCATTCTTATTAAATGCTTCTGTCCATGTTGGAACTGTCATTTTCCTCCATTTTAATGCTATCACTGATTTAGGTGCCATCAAGCTTTCGATTAATATTGCTTTTTGTGGTCAGTGGTAGATCTTGGGGGAGAATGTGGAGGAGTGCCATTTCTATAGTAATATTTATTTTTCCTTTAATTATTTCCATTATGTGCATATTAAAACCTAGCCAAAAAGCCTGCATAAGTGTGCAGTCCCGGCCCACCATATATGCCTAAATGTTCCCACTTCTCCACACTCTCTCCAACATAATCCATCACTTTCCTTTTTCGTTATATATGACATCCTATGTACATAGTTACATAGTTGCATAGTAATTAAGGTTGAAAAAAGACTTTCAGTCCATCAAGTTCAACCTGTTAAGATCTCCTCTGATCTGCAATATGCGGATTAGTTATTAATTAAATTATTGATTAAATAATTATTAATAGTATAGTATTGGAGAATGAATAAAGAATTAGTCCATCAAGTTCAACCTTTTTAGATCTCTATTGATCTTTTTAATTTGGACTATTTATTATTATTGTTAATTGTTAATTATTGTTAATTGATCCAGAGGAAGGCAAACATAAAAAAAAAAACCATTGAAACTTTGCCAATTGTCTCATAAGGGGGAAAAAAAGCAAAATTCCTTCCTGACCCCAGAAACTGGCGATCAAATTTCTCCCTGGATCAATATTCCTTGCTAGTTATCTAGGATAGCCTTGAATGCCCTCTTTATTCAGAAATATATCTAACCACTTTTTGAAGTTGTTTATCGAATTCGCTGTCACCACCTCCTTTGGTAGAGAATTCCACAGTTTAACCACCCTAACTGTGAAGAACCCTTTTCTTTGTTTAAGGTGAAATCTTTTTTCCTCTAACCTCAACGGATGTCCTCTTGTCAGTTGAAAATCTCTTGCTACAAAAAGTTCACTTGACAAAGCCTTATATTGACCCTGGATGTATTTAAATAACGTAATCATATCTCCTCTTAGACGCCTTTTTTCTAGCGAAAATAAGTTTAATTTTGCTAGTCTTTCTTCATAACTTAGCCCCTCCATTCCCCTTATTAGTTTTGTAGCCCTTCTCTGTGCTTTTTCCAGCTCTAAAATGTCTTTTTTGTGAGGTGGTGCCCAAAATTGTACTCCATATTCCAAATGAGGGCGTACTAGAGATTTGTATAGTGGCAGAATTATATCTTCTTCCCTGGCTTCTATACCCTTCCTAATACATGCTAATATTTTATTTGCCTTTGCAGCCGCTGCTTGGCTTTGAGCGCTGTTACCTAGGTGGTTGTCCACTAGTACTCCCAAATCCCTTTCAATATCTGATACCCCTAGATTTGCTCCATTAAGATTATAGATTGCTTGGCTATTGTTCCTTCCCAAATGCATAACCTTACATTTATTTGTATTAAATCTCATCTGCCATTTAGCCGCCCATTTCTCTAATTTATGCAAATCCTTTTGTAGGGAAAGTACATCATTATCTGATTTTATTACCTTGCACAACTTAGTGTCATCAGCAAAAATGGAGACACTACATTCGAGTCCTACTTCAATGTCATTAATAAATATGTTAAAAAGGAGAGGACCCAATACTGAGCCCTGAGGAACCCCACTTATCACATTAGACCAATCGGAGTATGTTCCATTTACAACAACCCTTTGCTTCCTGTCTTTTAGCCAGCTCTCGATCCATGAGCAGATATTTACTGCAATTCCTGTATCCCTTAGTTTGCTCACTAGTCTTCCATGTGGCACTGTATCAAATGCCTTTGAAAAATCTAAAAAGACTACATCCACTGAGTTGCCCTGATCCAAGTTCCTACTAACCTCCTCATAAAAACTAATTAGATTGGTCTGACATGACCTATCCTTCATAAATCCATGTTGACTGCTACCTATGATCCTGTTCAAATAGACATATTCTTGTATTCTGTCCCTTATTAACCCTTCTAAAAGCTTCCCAACTACAGAAGTGAGGCTCACTGGTCTATAATTCCCCGGATTTGCTCTAGATCCCTTCTTAAATATAGGTATCACCTCTGCTTTTCTCCAGTCATCTGGTAGAGACCCTGTAGTGAGCGAGTCTTTAAAGATTAGATATAATGGTTTGGCTATTACAGAACCCAGCTCCCTCAGTACCCTTGGATGTATTCCATCAGGACCTGGGGCTTTATTAACATTTATTTTCTCCAACCTCTTTTGTATTTCTTCCTGCGTTAACCAATTATTTAGTGAAGGTAGTGTAGCCCCATTATGTTGCAGTGTCCCAACCACTGGTACCTCCCTTGTGTAAACCGACGAAAAGAACCTATTTAGCTCATCTGCCTTTTCTTGGTCACTAATTATCAGATGGCCTGTGTCACATTGTAATGGTCCTATCGATTCCTTCCTGGCCTTCTTCCCATTAATATATTTATAAAATATTTTAGGGTTAGTCTTACTTTCCATTGCAACTGACTTCTCATTTTCTATTTTAGCCAGTCTAATAGCCCTTTTGCAAGCCTTGTTGATTTCCTTATAGTCACATAAAGATGCCTCTGTTCCCTCCTTCTTGTATAATTTAAATGCATATTTCTTTTTCCTCATCATGATCTTTAAGTCATTGTTAAGCCACATGGGATGTGATTTACTCCTATTTATTTTATTTCCACATGGTACATGCTGATGAGTATGTAGGATTAGATACCATCTGCTATATATCTTATAATAAAGTTATCTATAATTTACATATTTTATACATCTTTCTGTAATTGAGAAAGCTTTATACCAATTAGCTAGTGGTATATTTATCGTTAACTCCTTCAGGGCCACAAAACCCAGTTTCACCAATTTCTTCAACCATGGTAATCCCAAGTGATTAGCCAAGGCTTTCGAAAGGAACAATGTGGCTAGGGAAAGGAATTAATTAATATTTTCTATTTAATTTATGCCACCTTTTAAAATTGTTTTTAACCCCTAACTCTCCTGATCATAATTTTGTCTTGGATGAGTTTTCTTGGAATATCCATCATTTTTCTTTCTCTATATTTATTAATTTCCTTTCAATTTGGACTCATTCGTTATTCCAATATGAATAATACAGATTTATCATATGAGAGCTGCATCCTGGTAGTTCTTTATAATCGGATACCCTAGGTCTCCCTTACTGAAACTACAACCTAAATCATTTTGTTTTGATCTCAAATTTTTTCCGTCCTGAATAAATCTATCAATCTTCGTCTGAAGGGAATTCATAATTGAAAAAGGCATTTCAAATGGAATACATCTTTGTAGATAACCTATTTTGGGCAGCAAGTTCATTTTGGTGGCTATCATTCTTTCCACCCATGAGATCTTAAGGCTCTTCCATTTCTTAATTGTTTCTTCAACATTCTTACCAATCCTTTAATAAATAATACTGATCAATTTTTTAAAACTCTTTATGGAGGGTAATCCCCAAATATTCAATTGTATCTTGCAATTTACCTCAAAATCTATCTTTTAGTTTTCTAATTTCATGTTCAAACAAATTAAGAGGAAGAAACTCTTATTGCTGGACAGTTAACTAAAAAAAAAATCAAGCCTCGAGTACGACTGAAACCTGCTAGAATAAAAAGTAAAGTCTCTCTCATCTGAATGTAATATACACCAAGCATCATATAGATTGAACTTACACAAGGCTTGTTGGAAGTTTTTAGACTTTCTTATAGTTTGATGGTCTGGTTGCGGGTTTTCTAACAGATTTCCTGTCGAGTATGGGGTCAGCATACAAGTTAAAATCACCACAAATGATAAATTGTCCTTGACTAATTTTACACATTTGTTTAAAAATTCGATTTATAAACTTATTTTGTCCTTGATTCGGGGCATATAAATTTAAGATTGTAAATCTGTTATTATTTATTTTGCCCATCCAAAGTACAAATCTACCATCTGGATCAATTTGGTTTCTTCTTCTAAATTTAATCTTTTGTTGAGTAAAATTGCTACACCCCTTGTTTTCTTTATAAAATGTGATGCATGAATGGTAGAGAATGCCAGGTCTGGAATATGTGGAGTTTTACCAGCTTTCCAATGTGTTTCCTTTAAACACAATACGTCTAGATTTTCACTAAAGATATTGAAAGCAAGTTATGGTTATGACCCTGTACATTTTGGGAGACAAATTTCAATGAAATATTATTCATTTGCACTTTGTCTAGTCTCTGTAGCTCCCTTGGCCCTGGAACCAGTGTCCCCTGCTCCATTATACCGGCTAAGAACACAATTAAAACAAAAGTTTAAAAATGTAATTAAAGACATACAATACAACAATCACCACCACCACCAACTCCCACCTAACATGCCTTTCCTCATATCTCCGAGCGAACAGAACTTACAGCCACTCTGAAGATTTAGGAACGGCCAACTATCCTTGTTGGATACCCTAGCTCCCGGTTACCCAGGAAACTAAAACCATTATAAATCAGTTATCTACAGCTTTATTAGTTTAAACTATTCGTCCTTGATGTTTACACTCTAATCATTATTTTTATTTACTTTAAATATTTAGGGTGATTGTCCTTATTCCCCACATTGATATTCCAAGATCATTATCTTCACAGTGCCTTCCATTTGTCCCCAACTCCCATGGTCAGACCCAAATCTCTACGCATCAAATCGTGACTCCAAGTTACACAAACATTTATAATATATTGCATAAGTATTAATATTACTATGTATGCATCAAATGTGACATAGAGGTGTCAATTAGACCAATATTTACTTTAAAACAATAAAAAAAATGATTATATGTCACAATAGTACCTCCATTTGAATAGAGAACAGTGGCATTAAGAGGTATGATCTATGTAGCATTAGAAATACACTAAATATCTAGGATTCAGGCACTTATTCTCAACATGTAGTTAAAAAATGTAAAGCTGCATGGGAAACATTATTTTAAATCGCTTTAACCCCTTATTCGATCGCCATTTCAAGCTGGTGATTCTTTAAAAAGTTATCACCCTCTTTAACTGAGTTAATGACATGTCTATCGTTAGAAAAAAACCCTATTAATTTACATGGAAACAACCATTTATAATTCACCTCTTTTACCCTCCGGGTCTTTGTAATTCACCAATACTGCTTACATTTAATTAAAACTTCTCCTGAGATATCTGAGAAAAAGGTTTTCAAATGGAACTTCAAAAGTTTTCTTTTCAAATGCTGCACGCAAAATTGTGTCTTTTTCGACGTGATGGATAAATTTAATAATAATATCTATAGGAGCGTTTCCATTTAGATGTTTATGACATGTAATGCGATGCATTGCCTCAAAAGGGCTATCTGAAATGGGATGTTTCAAATTTAAGTGATTAAAAAGGAACTGAGAAAAAAAGGCAAATCCTGTAGTGCAACTCCTGAATGCCTCTAAACCTTACATTTTTGCTTCTTACTGTATTATCTAATCTCAAGTATTTCATTTTAAGGATTAGACTTCATATTGTAAATCCTTAACATTTAATTTAATTTCTGCCAAGTTTTTATTTGCTTCCACTTGAATATTTTTTATCTCATCTGTGCGCTTATTAAGGTCTACAATCGCTTTTGCGTTTTTAGAAATCTTAAGGGATAATTCTGTTTTAATTGCTAGTTTAAATAAATTCCTATAATTGTTAGAGTCAATTTTGGTTCCTCATCGATAGTCCCTTCGCTGCTCTCTTCTAATTGAGAGTTTTCATTACTGCTAAGTTGAATTTCTGTCAAATCCATCTGTAACTCTGGAGTTACTTCAATCTCTTTACTATCTTTACTTGCTGATATTTTTAATGGCGCAAAGAAGCTGCCAGAAAGTCTTACATTTGATTTTTTATCTCCTTGATTATCTTTGTTTCTCCTCATCTTATTTATCATTACTATTCACTACGAGCGTCATAAATTCCAACTGATGTGTATTCTATCTACTTAGTGCTGAATATATGTGTGGGTCTAAATATATCTAGATCTTCCCTCTTTTTTTATTTTTATTTAATAGTTAACACCCTCCATCAATTGTCAAGTTATTATCAAATTATTATTAGTGACACCTTTTGTCAAGTAATATTATCTTTTTCCGTGTTATTAGGCTGGTGTTTTTAATCTAAAACTACTATAATCTGAAAATTATCAAATTGTTGTTACTAACCCTTTTTACTAAATAGTGAAATCATATAAATGATTAAAAAAATGTACAAAAAAATACAATAGTAATCTCTAAATATACGCTTGAAAAATCTAAGTTCCTTTTTTTCCCAACTTGATAGCACAAAATAGTTTTTCATTCTTTGATTCCTTCAATGGATTTGAGTTCTTCCTAGCACATCCCTTCTATCCTTTACATGTAGTGATGTTTAGCTGTATAACCACTCCCAAGGGTCTGTAGTAACCAAATAGTCACTTTTCCCTAAGGGACAATATAGATTAGTGTTATTCTTCATTTAATGTATAGACCCAGCTTACTCCTTGCCAAGAATTGAGTATTTGGCATGTTGGACATTTAGATTAAGTTAGTCACCTTTACCAGGGCAATAGGACATTTGACTACATTCCCAGCAATCTAATCTTCTTAATTTTTGGTTACCAAATTAAACCTTTTATGAAAAGGTGACTATTGGGATGTTAATCCACTGATAGCAGATACAGACCATTAACGTGAGTGTATTCCATTATGTCTCTACAATCGTATAACTCCGTTTGGGTCCATTCACTAGCAGAAACATTCACACTCATGTATGTTAACTATATCAGAGAGTTGGTGCCATAATAGTAGCTTCTGATATGGCTTAGATTATCCATCACGGTTACCTGAGACCTCTTTTTCATTATTCTCCACTACATCATAAGAGGGTTTACAATTTCTAAGAGGAATAAAGATAAGAATTTAGAGACATTGGTGTAAGAATCCCTCCCCCTCTTCTTTTTTTGGGTTTGGGGAATGGACATCTCAGAGGGTAGTGTTAATAATTTATTGAGATCAAGAGAATAATACATACGGTATGTATTTCTTGTGATGCTTTATTCCCATTTTTATGAATATACATACCATACAGGACTTACACCGGCTGGTAGCTTATATTGGCCTGGTTTGATTTCAGATTGTTGCATTTTATATGATATATGTGTTTTAGTCATATTCTTTAATAAAGGTTACGTCTTATTTTTGTCCAAATATGGATATCTTCTCTCGTTTGGGTTGATTCCATGCACTCTTATTCTTTTTTAAGCCGATACACCCTACAACCCTTGGCTTAGTTTATTCTTGTATAGTGGCCTTTTTTCTCTCCTTTTATTATATAGTATCTATCTGCCATTTAATAACCTATAAACCAGTGAGTGAGTACAAGGTAAGGACCCAAGAGGAAACCCTAAACAAAGGAATTTGGGTTTATATATGTCCTGTTTATCAGGAATCAGTCTATAGATTATATCTTCTTGGATCATCAGTCTATGGACTGCTGGATAATCACATAAGGGTCTAGATGAATGTATTTAAAATATTCTTTCTTATATTCTATAATCATTTATAATTGGCTATTTATGATAGCTTTCTTTAAAATCATTCATCATTTTGGTTTGGTGTGGCTTTTTGGACTCTTTTTTATTATATTCTATAAGAGTTAGAATTATTGGCAGATAATGAGAAATAGGATTTAATAGACATTACTGAAACATGGTGGGATGACTCTCATGACAGGACTGTTAATCTGGATGGTTCTAACCTATTTAGGAAAGAAAGGGGCAATGTTTGTATGTTATCATTTCCTGGGCGTGGTGTACAATATCAAATGCAGTTATTTTGTCTTGAGTGTGTGCCAGAAAATACATTGGCATTACTAGCCGAGAACTGCGTAAAGGTTTGGGGGAATATTTAAGTTCCATCACAAATAGTGCCTAGGATCAAAAGAATGTCAAAAAGCTCAGCACGGTGGCAAAACATTATCTCACATGCCATAACTCTACACCAACATAAAAATGTTGGGTGCTACAAAAGTTGAAGTTGGGCATTAGAGGATGCAATGTGGAGGAATCACTCCTCCGTGCTGAAAGTAGGTGGATATTTCTCATGGATACAGTAGCCCCAAAAGGGATGAATGAGTTTAGTTTATGTCTAAATGTATGTCAAACTTACCCTGAATTTATTATATAGCATATCACTCTAATATTCTGAACATCTGTAGAAAATCAGATATTGATTATGAGTTGCATATGACTATTTTTTCAGTAACTATATGTTCATCAATCCATGCAAAATTGTTGCTTATGCTATGTGGCCCTCCAATAACTGTAACTTTAAAAAAAGATTTTTAGAACCATCCTAAGTAATAACTATTGGAGTGTACTACACTCTGATATCACTTTTCTCTCATGTTCTTGTTTGAGATGTAGTTTAACTTATTCCATCTAGTCATATCTTTTACCTGGCAAGGAATATAAAGATGTACTGTATTGTGGTTTATAGACTCTCACCTTGTTTTAAACAATATGAGAAGGAAACTGTTCTGAAATTGGGTGGACATTGCATAGCTTGAAGGTGAAGTGTGGGATTACTGTAATAAGATATATATGGCACTGTGATCCCTGTGAGACTTTTATAAGGAAGTTTATCTAGTTGGAATTATATGTACAGTCATCCAGGATTTTCATACTTATATTTTTAATATGCAGGATATGCTTGTATATACAGTATGTATATTTACTCAGTGTTCAGTACCATGATTGGTGCAGATCCCATTAGATCTTTCTACCTTTCACTTATGATCCTGTTCCATAATGACATTATCTCAGTTTCGAAGAAAAACTTTCTAAGTGGTAACCATATAGTCATGATAGGGGTTAATCCACTTTTCCTAAGATAAATATTTACTAAGTGGTAACCCCATGGTCATTATAGGGGTTAATCCGCTTTGGTTGGGGGTGGTCTCTGGCTAGCTACTTAAGCCTAGAGGCTGGAGACCTTCGCGACTCTCCGTAGAAGCAGCACAGTTGCGAAACGTGCGTTTGAGATAGGCAAGCTACATGGGACACAAGACCTTAGTCGCTAAAATCCCCTGTGTGTCCCATTAGGCTTGCCATAGCCGCCGGCGCGCCCAGTATGACGTCATAGCCGTGCGCGGCTTCTTGCTGAGGCCAGTGAAGGCTTTCAACAGGGAGAGATAGCGTATCGAGTTCACAGTGAAGTCCTATATACTTTATGTTTATGTAAGATATTTTCTTTTGGGAAATAATCAGTGAGCCCTGGGTAAAAATTGGATTGGCCCTGTATATCACTAACACATGTAGCTTTAATTATAATCTTTGTAGTATTCACAATCATGTATGTTAACTATATCAGAGAGTTGGTGTCATAATAGTGGCTTCTGATATGAAATATTCTTTCTTATATTCTATAATCATTTATAATTGGCTATTTATGATAGCTTTCTTCAAAATCATTAATCATTTTTGTTTGTTGTGGCTTTTTGGACTGTTCTTTCTTATATTTTATAAGAGTTAGAATTATTGGCAGATAATGAGAAATAGGATTTAATAGACATTACTGAAACATGGTGGGATGACTCTCATGACTGGACTGTTAATCTGGATGGTTCTAACCTATTTAGGAAAGAAAGGGGCAATGTATGTATGTTAAGCCTGAATTTAGGCAGATAGTCAGAGAAGATATTTATGCTGGAACTAGTGATAATGTTGAATGTTTGTGGGTAGAGTTAAATAGCGGATGAGCAAATTCTAAAAGAATATTGGTAGGAGTATCCTATAAACCCCCAAATATAATTGAAAGTGAGGAAATGCAATTATTATTACAGATTGGAAATGCAGCTAAGCACGGGCAAGTTCTAATAATGGGAGATTTAAACTTCCCTGAAATAAACGGGATGAATGAAACCAGCAGTTCAGCTAAGGGGAGCAGGTTCTTGAGTACACTCAGAGATCATTATTTGGCCCAGTTTATACAAGAGCCTACTAGAAATTAGGCTATCTTGGATTTAGTCATCACAAATAATATTGATATAGTATCAAATGCTTAAATGGGGCAACCTTTGGGAAATAGTGATCACAAAACAGTTTCACTTGAGATGGAATTACAAGAACAAAACTGTAAGGGGCCAACAAAAAAACTTAATTTTAAAAATGCAGATTTTAACAGTCTAATGGTAGCAATACAAAGTATAGACTGGGACAGGGAACTGATAGGTAAAAACACTGAACATAAATGGACAATGTTCAAATCCTTAATAAAAAATATATATGCTTGTCACCATATACCATGAGGGAATAAGTAGGAGTAAATCACATCCCATGTGGCTTAACAAGGATTTTAAGATGAAAATACCAAGTAAATAACAGGCATTTAAATTATACAAAAAAAGAGGGAGCAGAGACTGCTTTACGTGAGTACAAGGAAATCAACAAGGCTTGCAAAAAGACTATTAGACTGGCTAAAATTGAGGTACCAGTGGTTGGGACACTGCAAAATAATGGGGCTACACTACATTTACCAAATAATTGGTTAACACAGGAAGAAATCCAAAAGCGGTTGGGAAAATAAATGTTAATAAAGCCCCAGGTCTTGATGGAATACATCTAAGGGTACAGAGGGAACTGGGCTCTATACTAGCCAAACCATTATATCTAATTTTTCAAGATTCGCTTAACACAGGGTCGCTACTAGATGTCTAGAGAAAAGCAGAGGTGATACCTATATTTAAGAAGGAAGCAAGAACAAATCCAGGAAAATATAGACATGCAAGCCTCACTTCTGTAGTGGGAAAGCTTTTAGAATGGTTAATAAGGGATAATATACAAGAACATGCCTATTCAAACAGGAGTCAACATGGTAGGAGCCAACATGGATTTATGAGCGATAGGTCATGTCAAACAAATCTAATTAGTTTCTATGAGGAGGTAAGTAGGAACCTGGATCAAGGCAACTCAGTATTATTTTTGGATTTTGCAAAGGCTTTTGATACAGTGCCACGTGGAAGACTATTGTGCAAACTTAGGGATACAGGAAGTGCAGTAAATATCTGCTCATGGATTGAGAGCTGGCTAAAAGACCGGAAGCAAAGGGTTGTTGTAAATGGAACATAGGTTGGACTAAAGTGGTAAGTGGGGTTCCTCAGGTTTCAGTATTAGGTTCTCTCCTTTTTAACATATTTATTAATAACATTGAAGTAGGATTGGAAAGTATTGTCTCCATTTTTGCTGATGACACAAAGGTAATTAAATCAGAAAATGGTTTGCATAAATTAAATAAATAAGCGAAATCTTGGAAGGAAAAATAGCCATGCAATTTATAATCTTAATGGAGCAAATCAGATCCTGACAAGGATTTGGGAGTACTTGGGTATCACTGCTCAATGTCAAGCAGCATCTGCAAAGGCAGATAAAATATTAGCATGTATTAAGAAGGCTATAGAAGGGGGAAGAGAAGCAAATACAATTTTGCCACTATATAAATCCCTAGTATGCCCTCAGTTGAAATATAGCGTACCATTGTGGGTACCACTTAATAAAAAGGACATTTTAGACCTGGATTAAGTTCAGAGAAGGGTAACAAAGCTAATAAGGTAAATGGCGGGCCTAAGTTATGAAGAAAGAACCAAATTAAACTTCTTTTCTCTAGAAAAAAGTGTCTAAGAGGGGTTTTGATTACCTTATATTTATATATCCAGGGTCAATACAAGGTTTTGTCATGTGAACTTTTTATGCCAAGAGGTTTGCAACTGACAAGAGGACATCCTTTGGGGATAGAAGTATAAAGATTCCACCTTAAAGAAAGAAAATAATTCTTTACAGTAAGGGTGGTTAATCTGTGGAATTATCAACCAAAGGAGGTGGTAACAGTGGATTCAATAGATAACCTTAAAAAGGAATTGGATATATTTTTAAATAAAAAGTGCATTTATGGTTATCCTGGATAATTAGAGAGGGAGTACTGATCAAGGGCGGAATTTGTATCTGGGGTCAGGAAGGAATTACATTTTTTTCCCTTTTTGAGAAAATTGGCAAAGTTTCACTGGGGTTTTCTCTGTTTACCTTCCTCTTGATCAATTAACAATCTGCATATTGCAGATCAGAGGAGATCTAAAATGGTTGAACTCGATGAACTAAAAGTTTTTTTTCAACCTCAATCACTATGTAACTGAATAAAACCAAGTTTGGATAGGTTGTTGGAAAATGTGTGTGCGTATATATATGACCAGGTGAGCACCTGGAGTTGTGGGAGGATCCCCCTCATCACTATTTAAACCCCTCCTAGAAACTTCCTACCTGCACAACTTCCATAGCTCCGTCCATCCTTGCTGTCCGATCGTTTCTGCCTTCCGTTGTGCTCTTGTTCCGTGCTGTGCCTGTCAGCTGTACCGCTTGGTATGTCTCTCCTGCCCACCCCCGCGTTCTCCTTCCCATCTCCCCTCAGCTCTGCCCGCCCATTTCTCCCTCTGTGCTGTCTCCCCCTTCTCCCGCTCGTGCTTCTGAGCTGCCCACCGCTTCCTCGCACTCCAGTTCTCGCAGGATTTTGTTGCTGCTTACCTGTCTCTAATTTCAAGTACTAAGCACATCACTTCACCTCTCTAATAAACTTGTACCGCCACACTCTTATGAGTCTCTCCATTAATTATTTGTGCCTTCACTGTACCTCACTCCCTGTAATTGCATCTCTTAAGCAACACACTTTTTTAAAGGGCCAGTAACAAAATTACTGCATCCGCCCTATTAAAGATAAATTGACACTCCCTATCATCATGCCACCGTCACCTATTCTAGTCACTCACGTTTACCTCCATATGATAGCCTTTTGTCACACCAAATTGTCTTTGGCGTCTTATGACTCATCATTTCGTCCTGCACTCTGTCCAATCCCCTTCTTTCTTCTGTATTTCCATATCTATCCTGTCCTTAAACCCTTTCTTACCATTTCTCGTCCAGCCGCTCTTGCTACCAATCAGTCCATAGACGCAAACAGGGCTGCAGCCACCATCGGGCTTCAATTTCATTCCTATATTTTTACTAACAACCATCTTATTTTCAGACTTCATTGTCCGCATGGCAGACCAGAATCTGTCTGACGCTGAAAGCATCACTTCGCAGGTGATGCCAACCCCTGCAGGGCCTCATCAGTCGTAGATAGTTCAAACTCCCTTCAATCCTGGACAGTCCCAGGGCTTGTCCAGGAGCTTACCAACCATGGGATACCTTTGCAGGGATCCGCTAGGAAGTCCGCGCTATGTTCTGTCCTTCTCTCTGCTAGGGAAAACCCACCGCCTTTACCTGGCTTACCACCAAAACAGTTTTCTCAGCTGACATCGCCTCATCCATCAATACTATAGAGGGCAGGCTAACCCACCTGGAGAATCCAAGACCCTCCGCAGCAGTCGTACCTGACCCAATGCCGTCCACTAGCTCAGGTGAGCAGCTACTCACCCCTCCGACCATCCTACCGGCCCACTTTGTCCCTGTCCATCTGAGGAGGGATATCCTGGATGGTAAGGATGTAAACCTCGTAGCTCTCTTGATATCATCTAATGATGTGGGCAAAAACAGAAGCATTTCTCAATGCGACATAACAGTTATAGTTAAATCTAAATATCCACGAACAGGAAACTCACTATCCCAGAATTCGTACTAGCTTTTATAGTGGATCTAGCCTATGGATATGGTGGCTTCTGGTATTACGAGTACTATCGATAATTTTTGGCCAAGGCAGCTGTAGCTCTGGCGCAGTTCAATTACACCCTCAAATGGTCATCTCTGGACAATGATTTGTTCTGCCGCCATTTCACGGGCATTAAGTCTGCCGTATGCCACGTTTGCCAGACCCCTCTTCACACCACCAACTGTTCTGCCTGAACGCAACTCCCATAGTTCACCAATATAACCTCACCCTACTGTCTCTGCCTCACTCCCTTCTACTTCATCTCGCCCTAACAAGGACCGCCTCAGTAGGCTTGTGCACTACCTTGGGGAGTCCGCAATATGTAACAACTTCAATTTGCTGGGGTCTAACTATAATAGGTGCTGACTTTTCTGCATTTGTGCCGTTTATCACAAGGAACACGCTAAATCCACCTGCCCCACGGTAGTGCACACAAAATGACAATCACCTGTTAACCTACTGGGGATGGAGAGCTGTCTCAGGCATCACCCAGACAATTCCCTGGGTAGGTTCATACTCTAATCAACGAGATCGTTAACCCAATCGGAGTCTCAACCAGAAAGTACTCGCTCAAAAAACTCCTCATGATTTATCTGCTCCTCACAATTCAGCAACTCACAGCATCAATTCTCTGATTCCGTCTGCAGATTACTCACTCCAGCATGCCAAAGTCAATGACGCTATAACAACCATCACCAGTCTCGGCCCATGTTGCCGGTTGTCGAAATCCAACATTAAAAATGCATTTAAATTACTACTGATTGCCCCAGAGTTGTGGCATCTTCACGGAATTCATTGGAATAATCAGTACTATTTTGCTACCAAACTCACTTTTGGATTCAAAAGTAACCCAAAAATATTGGACCAATTTGCCAGAATCATCTGCTGGATCTTGGTGAATCTTAAAAATTGCCCAAATGTAATCCCTTACCTGCATGATTTTCTCTTTATAGAGGCCTCTCTATTCTCACCAGTTAGTCTCAACATAACTACTCAGCTCTGACCAACTCCAAATCCCGAATGACCTAGACAAAATCGAATGTCCATCATTCGAACTAGGATTTTTCTGAATCATACTCGATACCAGTCTCATGGAAGCCCACCTTCCTACGAACAAACTTGTGCGGCTCCTCGAACCACTTCCACTAGTAAACAAATCACCATCAAAGAGCTCCAAATCCTGCTAAACCATATGTATTATGTCTCTAAGATTCTCCCTCAAGGAAGACCTTTTCTAAGAAATCTGCTACAAGATCTGACCAAGGCTTCGGGACCCTCTTCTTCCATTTACCTCTGTCACAAGTCAATCCTCGATTTGTCCACTTGTGCCACCTTCCTACAGTCATGGAATGGCCGTCATTTTTTGTCTCAAAACTCAGTCCTCTCTCCTTGAACCTTTTCATATTCTCTTCAGACCAGTGCATCCGAGCATACTTTCTAAATCAAACCTTCCTTTCAGTTTGGCCTTTCGAACTCACACCGAGACTTGTGTATCCAGTACTTCTAGCAGCAAGTACCTGGGGTTCACTCCATACGATTTGTAACCAACATCAAAGCTTCCTACCATACGTTATCGCACTCAAAATCACGAAAGCCTATCACCATGTCCCTCCTTGGAAGGCTGGTGCTCCATTCCCTCATATTTAACTATTATCTTTACCCCTGCCTTCCGAACGATGTTCACTGTTCACTACCCTTCACCATCTCCTCTCCAGGATCCGCTGACACATCCTTCTGGCTTCATAGCCAAAAAATCTCTGGATCTGCAGATCAACTTCCCAGTCTAGAGCTTCTACTTTCCCAAGCTCGCTCCACCATGGCGGACTGTCTTGCAAGCAACACCAAGCAAACATATCAATGAGCTTACAAGATACATGGTGTCCATGCTGTCACTCCTCCTTAGAACTCTCCAAACCCACTCATCACCCACTCTATTTTATCTCAAGCCAGCCCCTTTCAACCACATCCTTCGTTCATTACACTAAACTTATCCTCACCCGCCTAGGGCACAACCCTTTGTATTCTCTGGTCACTCCTTTAGAATAGGGACAGCATCAGCTACTTAAAAAAAAAAGTTCACATTATCAAAGCCATGGGCAGTTGAAAAATGTTGGCCTTTCTTGCGTAGACTGAGGCACCATAGTTTCCGCCACACCTCAAAACTACTCAGGGAGGGGAATCTTGCTATAAATGACTAGGTGAGCACCTGGGCTTGTGAGAGGACCCCCTCTTCCCCTCATCACTATTTAAATCCCTACTATCCCCTTCCTACCTGCGCACGTTCCACAGCTCCTTCCTCTCCCTTCATTTTATCATTTCTATACCCCTTGGCTTTTTTCCCTAGACCAAGGCACTGTAGTTTCCGCTACACTTCAAAACTACCCAGGGAGGGGGATCTGACTACAAATATATATATATATATATTTATGTGTAATATTTTTTTCTCTCTAAATCACTGCATGGAGAGGCAGTATGCTTAAAAAAAGTCTACAGTGTTCCTTTTTAATTTATATATTAATTTATATATTCACTTATTGCTAGTCATGTTGAGGGATTACATGGAGGTTGTAAGTTAAGATGCCATTATTTTCCCCTTTTGTAATCTCTTATTTGGGTTACAGGATGAAACCAATGTTATATATTGTGGTAAGAGACAAATGTGTTTTAATACTCTTATATTTGAACTAAATAAAAAATTGATAAGAGGGCAGAATTGGGATTTTAATCTATGACATACAGTTCTGAGGCACATTAGCTTTAAAGGACCACTGCACAATAAAAAATATGTTTGAAAACTTTGAGCATAATTATTCAGGAAATACATACAGCTAGTTTTTTAAAATAAATGTTGTGGCTGATCCCGGAGGAAGCAGAGGACTCGAAATGCGCGCGTCGGATCAGCTGAGCTGTAGGTCCCCCTTTGATGACATCAGTACACGGCTACACGCTGCCGCAGACAAACACTGGGATTGTGCTGGATATTGGAAGCTTTGTGGTTGGACTCAGACAAGGTAAGTGGAGTAGAGGGGACTAGTCCCAGACATTATAGAGAACGGAATCTCATTTAATAGGGACAAGGGACAAATAGCGGGTCCCCCAAGATTTCATTATAGGGTCATCCCCTATGAAGTTATAGATAGGGCCACAAAGGTAGAATTTCTTGTTCCCTCTATCTCCACTTGAGTCCAGGCTTCCACTTATATATTTTTTCTACTATTTATTATTATAGCACTATCTGTAATTATACGTAATTATTTGTTACAATCAGGGATACCAAATATTATATGTATCGCAATCAGCTTTGATATTGAGGGTATCCACCCATTTATACTTATGACAAGTGGATATATGTTTACATATCTGGATACACATTTTTGTGTTTACTTATAGAATGATATTTTTTCTACTTGTTCTTTTCTATTGACTGATATTTATTGCGAGTCTTATAATTACGATATCAAAGTATATCTTTTTAAACTTATATTTTGTGTACATATATTTTTTTATATTGTATTATAATAAAAGTTATATTTTAATTATATATGGAGTGGGTCCTTTTTGGTATGATATTTGTTCTATATAGTATGCTAATGCAGTGGCGGCTGGTGACTTTTCAAGTTGGAGGGGCGACAGGGCGAAACATAGCCACTCCCCCTTTTTCAAATCACACCCATTTTTATAACTCCTCCCCCTGACGTCATAATGACCTTTATAAGCCCCGCCCAATGACCTTATGCTTGTGAAGCCCATTGAAATACATGATCTGCAATGCAGAAATGTCAAGAAGTAAAGTAACAATGTGTTAAATTCATTGGTATACAATATAGATTGAAAAAACTCATGTGACAAGACTACAGCAATATCATAATTGCACCTATACGTATTAACAGAAAAATTAAAGGAGTGACACCTACCATTAGTCGGCTCTTCTTCTCAGGGTATTCATGTTCATTAAGTTGACCAATGAGTAGAAACAAATCTGCAGCCACATAGGGTTTGCACCTGGGGTTGAAAGAAAACAAGCAAATCAATCAGACCATTCAAGAACAAAACCATACTTTAAAAACCTTAAAAGACCAAGTGGAACCATATAGGCCCCAAACATACCTTAGAAGACCAAGTGTGACTATATAGGCCCCAAACATACCTTAGAAGACCAAGTGTGACTATATAGGCCCCAAACATACCTTAGAAGACCAAGTGGGACTATAGGCCCCAAACATACCTTAGAAGACCAAGTGTGACTATATAGGCCCCAAACATACCTTAGAAGACCAAGTGTGACTATATAGGCCCCAAACATACCTTAGAAGACCAAGTGTGACTATATAGGCCCCAAACATACCTTAGAAGACCAAGTGGGACTATAGGCCCCAAACATACCTTAGAAGACCAAGTGTGACTATATAGGCCCCAAACATACCTTAGAAGACCAAGTGTGACTATATAGGCCCCAAACATACCTTAGAAGACCAAGTGTGACTATATAAGCCCCAAACATACCTTAGAAGACCAAGTGTGACCATAGGCCCCAAACATACCTTAGAAGACCAAGTGGAACTATATAGGCCCCAAACATACCTTAGAAGACCAAGTGTGGCCATATAGGCCTCAAACATACCTTAGAAGACCAAGTGTGACCATAGGCCCCAAACATACCTTAGAAGACCAAGTGGGACCATATAGGCCTCAAACATACCTTAGAAGACCAATCAGCACTGCATAGGCCCAAACCAGTGGATCTTGGGATTCAAGAAAACAACAACATTTCACTTCTGTTTAGACCACACAATAATCAATGTCAAACAAACACGTTGAATTAGCATATGGATAACCATATGAGCAGTAACGCCACGCCAAGGCTTCAACAATTGTTACTGACCATTCACACACCTTTCATAGCTCCTTCAATATGCACACCCACACACCATTCATACTTTACTTACCACTAGTTATTTTTGGTAGTGAGGTGGTGCCATTTCTGAGAACTTTACGTACCCTTGAAGGTGCCTCCAATTCCTTCAAACCAATGCATTTAACCGCTACAGGGCCATGGTGCTTTTTAATTACTTTTTTGATCCTCTTCAATGTGGAGAAGCATCTTTCTGGTTCTTTAGTAGTCTTCGTTGTTGTAAGCAGGATTCCTTATAGCTTCACTCACTCTGTTAAATTATGTAGATTAAATTGATGCTAAAGTTGCTGCAGAGCAACAGCACTTGTACAGACATGGAATTCTTGCTTCCTGTACACAAGTGACAGCTACCCTTGGAAGTGCCTCCAATTCCTTCAAACCATGCCAAGGCTTCAACAATTGTTACTGACCATGCACACACCTTTCATAGCTCCTTCCATATGCACACCCACACACCGTTCATACTTTACTTACCACTAGTTATGTTTGGTAGTGTGAGGTGGTGCTGCTTAACGCAGTTTATCTTTGCACACCTTGGGGGTATGCATTCTTCTTTGCTTCAATCACTTGTATTTTAATTTTGCACGGCGATCTTTCAAAGAACAAAACTTCTCAATGGTTTTTTCATTGAAGTGTGGGATCTCGGAAATCAGTTGCTTTTCCATTGAGAGCATCGCCAATGCATTCAACCGCTCCAGGGACATGGTGCTTCTTAAAAAGGTTTTTATCCTCTTCAATGTTGAGAAGCATCTTTCTGATTCTGCAGTAGTCATTGGTGTTGTAATCAGGATTCTTAATAATTTTACTGTCTCTGTGAAATCATTCTGCAGATTAAATTGATGGAAAAGTTTGTGCAGAGCAACAGCACTTGTACAAGTATGAAACTCTGTCTTCCCATACAGAAGTGACAGCTCAGTGCGTAATTGTTCCTTCTTCAGTATTGGATATGCTTGCACGGTGTCTTCCAGAGCTTGGGTTGGAAAGCAAGTGTCATGGGTTTTATACAAGTCACTTTGAACAAGTTTGGCACTGACTAGGTGATTTGAAAATGAAAAACGTTCTTTTGCATGAACCACCACTATGTCACATACCTCTCTTGAAAGTTGTCTCAAGGTTGAGATCTCCGCACTCCG